>OX246755.1:150448194-150458194 GCA_945910035.1 Brachypalpus laphriformis
GTTGGTTGGATATTGGTTGGATGTCGGTTGGTTGTTGGTTGGTTGTTATTTAGATGTTGGTTGAATGTCGGTTGGATGTTGGTTGGATGTCGGTTCGATGTTGGTTGGATGTTGGTTGGTTGTTGGTTGGTTGTTGGTTGGTTGTTGGTTGGATGTTGGTTGTTTGTTTTTTGGTTGTTGGTTGGTTGTTGGTTGGTTGTTGGTTGGTTGTTGGTTATTTGTTGGTTGTTGGTTCGTTGTTGGTTGGTTGTTGGTTGGTTGGATGTTGGTTGTTGGTTGTTGGTTGGTTGGTTGGTGGGTTGTTGGTTGGTTGTTGGTTGGTTGGTGGTTGGTTGATTGGTTGTTGGTTGGTTGTTGGTTGGTTGTTGGTTGGTTGTTGGTTGGATGTTGGTTGTTTGTTGGTTGGTTGTTGGTTGGTTGTTGGTTGGTTGTTGGTTGGCTGTTGGTTATTTGTTGGTTGTTGGTTGGTTGTTGGTTGGTTGTTGGTTGGTTGGATGTTGGTTGTTGGTTGGTTGGTTGGTTGGTTGTTGGTTGGTTGTTGGTTGGTTGGTGGTTGGTTGATTGGTTGGTTGTTGGTTGGTTGTTGGTTGGTTGGATGTTGGTTGGATGTTGGTTGGATGTTCGTTGGTTGTTGGTTGGTTGTTGGTTGGTTGTTGGTTGGTTGGTTGGTTGTTGGTTGGTTGTCGGTTCGATGTCGGTTCGATGTTGGTTGGATGTTGGTTGGCTGTTGGTTATTTGTTGGTTGTTGGTTGGTTGTTGGTTGGTTGGATGTTGGTTGTTGGTTGTTGGTTGGTTGGTTGGTTGGTTGTTGGTTGGCTGTTGGTTATTTGTTGGTTGTTGGTTGGTTGTTGGTTGGTTGTTGGTTGGTTGGATGTTGGTTGTTGGTTGTTGGTTGGTTGGTTGGTTGGTTGTTGGTTGGTTGTTGGTTGGTTTGTTGTTGGTTAGTTGGTTGGTTGTTGGTTGGTTGTTGGTTGGTTGGATGTTGGTTGGATGTTGGTTGGTTGTTGGTTGGTTGTTGGTTGGTTGTTGGTTGGATGTTGGTTGGATGTTCGTTGGTTGTTGGTTGGTTGTTGGTTGGTTGTTGGTTGGTTGGTTGGTTGTTGGTTGGTTGTCGGTTCGATGTCGGTTCGATGTTGGTTGGATGTTGGTTGGTTGTTGGTTGGTTGGTTGGTTGTTGGTTGGCTGTTGGTTGGATGTCGGTTGGTTGTTGGTTGGCTGTTGGTTGGATGTTGGTTGGATGTTGGTTGGATGTCGGTTCGATGTTGGTTCGATGTACGTTCGATGTTGGTTGGATGTTGGTTGGATGTCGGTTCGATGTCGGTTCGATGTCGGTTCAATGTCAGTTCGATGTCGGTTCGATGTCTGTTCGATGTCGGTCCGATGTCGGTTCGATGTCGGTTCGATGTCGGTTCGATGTCGGTTCGGTGTCGGTCCGATGTCGGTTCGATGTCTGTTCGATGTCGGTTGAATGTCGGTTCGATGTCGGTTCGATGTTGGTTGGATGTTGGTTGGTTGTTGGTTGGTTGGTTGGTTGGTTGTTGGTTGGCTGTTGGTTGGATGTCGGTTTGTTGTTGGTTGTTGGTTGTTGGTTGTTGGTTGTTCGATGTCGGTTCAATGTCGGTTCGATGTCGGTTCGATGTCTGTTCGATGTCGGTCCGATGTCGGTTCGATGTCGGTTCGATGTCGGTTCGATGTCGGTTCGGTGTCGGTCCGATGTCGGTTCGATGTCTGTTCGATGTCGGTTCAATGTCGGTTCGATGTCGGTTCGATGTCGGTTCGATGTTGGTTGGATGTTGGTTGGTTGTTGGTTGGTTGGTTGGTTGGTTGTTGGTTGGCTGTTGGTTGGATGTCGGTTGGTTGTTGGTTGGCTGTTGGTTGGATGTTGGTTGGATGTTGGTTGGATGTTGGTTGGATGTCGGTTCGATGTTGGTTGGAAGTTGGTTGGTTGTTGGTTGGTTGGTTGGTTGGTTGTCGGTTGGATGTTGGTTGGATGTTGGTTGGATGTCGCTTCGATGTTGGTTGGATGTTGGTTGGATGTTGGTTTGATGTCGGTTCGATGTTGGTTAAATGTCGGTTCGATGTCGGTTCGATGTTGGTTGGATATTGGTTGGATGTTGGTTGGATGTTGGTTGGATGTCGGTTCGATGTTGGTTGGATGTTGGTTGGTTGTTGGTTGGTTGGTTGGTTGGTTGTTGGTTGGCCGTTGGTTGGATGTTGGTTGGATGTCGGTTGGTTGTTGGTTGGTTGTTGGTTGGATGTTGGTTGGATGTCGGTTGGATGTTGGTTGTATGTCGGTTCGATGTTCTTTGGATGTTGGTTGGTTGTTGGTTGGTTGTTGGTTGGTTGTTGGTTGGTTGTTGGTTGGATGTTGGTTGTTTGTTGGTTGGTTGTTGGTTGGTTGTTGGTTGGATGTCGGTTCGATGTTGGTTGGATGTTGGTTGGATGTTGGGTGGATGTCGGTTAGATGTTGGCTGGATGTCGGTTCGATTTCGGTTCGATGTTGGTTGTATGTTGGTTGGATGTCGGTTCGATGTTGGTTGGATGTTGGTTGGATGTTGGTTGGATGTTGGTTGGATGTCGGTTCGATGTTGGTTGGATGTTGGTTATTTGTTGGTTGGTTGGTTGGTTGGTTGTTGGTTGGCTGTTGGTTGGATATTGGTTGGATGTCGGTTGGTTGTTGGTTGGTTGTTATTTAGATGTTGGTTGAATGTCGGTTGGATGTTGGTTGGATGTCGGTTCGATGTTGGTTGGTTGTTGGTTGGTTGTTGGTTGGATGTAGGTTGTTTGTTGGTTGGTTGTTGGTTGGTTGTTGGTTGGTTGTTGGCTGGTTGTTGGTTGGTTGTTGGTTGGCTGTTAGTTGGATGTCGGTTCGATGTTGGTTGGAAGTTGGTTGGTTGTTGGTTGGTTGGTTGGTTGGTTGTCGGTTGGATGTTGGTTGGATGTTGGTTGGATGTCGGTTCGATGTTGGTTGGATGTTGGTTGGATGTTGGGTGGATGTCGGTTAGATGTTGGCTGGATGTCGGTTCGATTTCGGTTCGATGTTGGTTGTATGTCGGTTCGATGTCGGTTCGATGTTGGTTGGATGTTGGTTGGTTGTTGGTTGGTTGGTTGGTTGGTTGTTGGTTGGCTGTTGGCTGGATGTCGGTTGGTTGTTGGTTGGCTGTTGGTTGGATGTCGGTTCGATGTTGGTTGGAAGTTGGTTGGTTGTTGGTTGGTTGGTTGGTTGGTTGTCGGTTGGATGTTGGTTGGATGTTGGTTGGATGTCGGTTCGATGTTGGTTGGATGTTGGTTGGATGTTGGGTGGATGTCGGTTAGATGTTGGCTGGATGTCGGTTCGATTTCGGTTCGATGTTGGTTGTATGTTGGTTGGATGTCGGTTCGATGTTGGTTGGATGTTGGTTGGATGTTGGTTGGATGTCGGTTCGATGTTGGTTGGATGTTGGTTATTTGTTGGTTGGTTGGTTGGTTGGTTGTTTTTTGGCTGTTGGTTGGATATTGGTTGGATGTCGGTTGGTTGTTGGTTGGTTGTTATTTAGATGTTGGTTGAATGTCGGTTGGATGTTGGTTGGATGTCGGTTCGATGTTGGTTGGATGTTGGTTGGTTGTTGGTTGGTTGTTGGTTGGTTGTTGGTTGGATGTTGGTTGTTTGTTTTTTGGTTGTTGGTTGGTTGTTGGTTGGTTGTTGGTTGGTTGTTGGTTATTTGTTGGTTGTTGGTTCGTTGTTGGTTGGTTGTTGGTTGGTTGGATGTTGGTTGTTGGTTGTTGGTTGGTTGGTTGGTGGGTTGTTGGTTGGTTGTTGGTTGGTTGGTGGTTGGTTGATTGGTTGTTGGTTGGTTGTTGGTTGGTTGTTGGTTGGTTGTTGGTTGGATGTTGGTTGTTTGTTGGTTGGTTGTTGGTTGGTTGTTGGTTGGTTGTTGGTTGGCTGTTGGTTATTTGTTGGTTGTTGGTTGGTTGTTGGTTGGTTGTTGGTTGGTTGGATGTTGGTTGTTGGTTGGTTGGTTGGTTGGTTGTTGGTTGGTTGTTGGTTGGTTGGTGGTTGGTTGATTGGTTGGTTGTTGGTTGGTTGTTGGTTGGTTGGATGTTGGTTGGATGTTGGTTGGATGTTCGTTGGTTGTTGGTTGGTTGTTGGTTGGTTGTTGGTTGGTTGGTTGGTTGTTGGTTGGTTGTCGGTTCGATGTCGGTTCGATGTTGGTTGGATGTTGGTTGGCTGTTGGTTATTTGTTGGTTGTTGGTTGGTTGTTGGTTGGTTGGATGTTGGTTGTTGGTTGTTGGTTGGTTGGTTGGTTGGTTGTTGGTTGGCTGTTGGTTATTTGTTGGTTGTTGGTTGGTTGTTGGTTGGTTGTTGGTTGGTTGGATGTTGGTTGTTGGTTGTTGGTTGGTTGGTTGGTTGGTTGTTGGTTGGTTGTTGGTTGGTTTGTTGTTGGTTAGTTGGTTGGTTGTTGGTTGGTTGTTGGTTGGTTGGATGTTGGTTGGATGTTGGTTGGTTGTTGGTTGGTTGTTGGTTGGTTGTTGGTTGGATGTTGGTTGGATGTTCGTTGGTTGTTGGTTGGTTGTTGGTTGGTTGTTGGTTGGTTGGTTGGTTGTTGGTTGGTTGTCGGTTCGATGTCGGTTCGATGTTGGTTGGATGTTGGTTGGTTGTTGGTTGGTTGGTTGGTTGTTGGTTGGCTGTTGGTTGGATGTCGGTTGGTTGTTGGTTGGCTGTTGGTTGGATGTTGGTTGGATGTTGGTTGGATGTCGGTTCGATGTTGGTTCGATGTACGTTCGATGTTGGTTGGATGTTGGTTGGATGTCGGTTCGATGTCGGTTCGATGTCGGTTCAATGTCAGTTCGATGTCGGTTCGATGTCTGTTCGATGTCGGTCCGATGTCGGTTCGATGTCGGTTCGATGTCGGTTCGATGTCGGTTCGGTGTCGGTCCGATGTCGGTTCGATGTCTGTTCGATGTCGGTTGAATGTCGGTTCGATGTCGGTTCGATGTTGGTTGGATGTTGGTTGGTTGTTGGTTGGTTGGTTGGTTGGTTGTTGGTTGGCTGTTGGTTGGATGTCGGTTTGTTGTTGGTTGTTGGTTGTTGGTTGTTGGTTGTTCGATGTCGGTTCAATGTCGGTTCGATGTCGGTTCGATGTCTGTTCGATGTCGGTCCGATGTCGGTTCGATGTCGGTTCGATGTCGGTTCGATGTCGGTTCGGTGTCGGTCCGATGTCGGTTCGATGTCTGTTCGATGTCGGTTCAATGTCGGTTCGATGTCGGTTCGATGTCGGTTCGATGTTGGTTGGATGTTGGTTGGTTGTTGGTTGGTTGGTTGGTTGGTTGTTGGTTGGCTGTTGGTTGGATGTCGGTTGGTTGTTGGTTGGCTGTTGGTTGGATGTTGGTTGGATGTTGGTTGGATGTTGGTTGGATGTCGGTTCGATGTTGGTTGGAAGTTGGTTGGTTGTTGGTTGGTTGGTTGGTTGGTTGTCGGTTGGATGTTGGTTGGATGTTGGTTGGATGTCGCTTCGATGTTGGTTGGATGTTGGTTGGATGTTGGTTTGATGTCGGTTCGATGTTGGTTAAATGTCGGTTCGATGTCGGTTCGATGTTGGTTGGATATTGGTTGGATGTTGGTTGGATGTTGGTTGGATGTCGGTTCGATGTTGGTTGGATGTTGGTTGGTTGTTGGTTGGTTGGTTGGTTGGTTGTTGGTTGGCCGTTGGTTGGATGTTGGTTGGATGTCGGTTGGTTGTTGGTTGGTTGTTGGTTGGATGTTGGTTGGATGTCGGTTGGATGTTGGTTGTATGTCGGTTCGATGTTCTTTGGATGTTGGTTGGTTGTTGGTTGGTTGTTGGTTGGTTGTTGGTTGGTTGTTGGTTGGATGTTGGTTGTTTGTTGGTTGGTTGTTGGTTGGTTGTTGGTTGGTTGTTGGTTGGCTGTTGGTTATTTGTTGGTTGTTGGTTGGTTGTTGGTTGGTTGTTGGTTGGTTGGATGTTGGTTGTTGGTTGGTTGGTTGGTTGGTTGTTGGTTGGTTGTTGGTTGGTTGGTGGTTGGTTGATTGGTTGGTTGGTTGGTTGTTGGTTGATTGGTTGTTGGTTGGTTGGATGTTGGTTGGATGTTGGTTGGTTGTTGGTTGGATGTCGGTTGGTTGTTGGTTGGTTGTTGGTTGGATGTTGGTTGGATGTCGGTTGGATGTTGGTTGGATGTCGGTTCGAGGTTGTTGGTTGGTTGTTGGTTGGATGTTGGTTGTTTGTTGGTTGGTTGTTGGTTGGTTGTTGGTTGGTTGTTGGTTGGTTGTTGGTTGGTTGTTGGTTGGTTGTTGGTTGGTTGTTGGTTGGATGTTGGTTGGATGTCGGTTGGTTGTTGGTTGGTTGTTGGTTGGATGTTGGTTGGATGTCGGTTGGATGTTGGTTGGATGTCGGTTCGAGGTTGTTGGTTGGTTGTTGGTTGGATGTTGGTTGTTTGTTGGTTGGTTGTTGGTTGGTTGTTGGTTGGTTGTTGGTTGGTTGTTGGTTATTTGTTGGTTGTTGGTTGGTTGTTGGTTGGTTGTTGGTTGGTTGGATGTTGGTTGTTGGTTGTTGGTTGGTTGGTTGGTTGGTTGTTGGTTGGTTGGTTGTTGGTTGATTGGTTGTTGGTTGGTTGGTTGGTTGTTGGTTGGTTGTGGGTTCGATGTCGGTTCGATGTCGGTCCGATGTCGGTCCGATGTCGGTCCGATGTCGGTCCGATGTCGGTTCGATGTCGGTCCGATGTCGGTCCGATGTCGGTCCGATGTCGGTTCGATGTCGGTTCGATGTCGGTCCGATGTCGGTTCGATGTCGGTTCGATGTCGGCTGTTGGTTGGATGTCGGTTGGTTGTTGGTTGGCTGTTGGTTGGATGTTGGTTGGATGTTGGTTGGATGTTGGTTGGATGTCGGTTCGATGTTGGTTGAATGTTGGTTGGTTGTTGGTTGGTTGGTTGTTGGTTGGCTGTTGGTTGGATGTCGGTTGGATGTCGGTTGGATGTCGGTTGGTTGTTGGTTGGATGTCGGTTGGATGTTGGTTGGATGTTGGTTGGATATCGGTTCGATGTTGGTTGGATGTTGGTTGGATGTCGGTTGGTTGTTGGTTGGATGTCGGTTGGATGTTGGTTGGATGTCGGTTCGATGTTGGTTGGATGTTTTTTGGTTGTTGGTTGGTTGTTGGTTGGATGTTGGTTGGATGTAGGTTGTTTGTTGGTTGGTTGTTGGTTGGTTGTTGGCTGGTTGGATGTTTTTTGGATGTTGCTTGAATGTCGGTTCGATGTTGGTTGGATGTCGGTTCGATGTCTTTTCGATGTTGGTTGGATGTTGGTTGGTTGTTGGTTGGTTGGTTGGTTGGTTGGTTGTTGGTTGGCTGTTGGTTGGATGTCGGTTGGTTGTTGGTTGGATGTCGGTTTGTTGTTGGTTGGCTGTTGGTTGGATGTCGGTTCGATGTTGGTTGGATGTTGGTTGGTTGTTGGTTGGTTGGTTGGTTGGTTGTTGGTTGGCTGTTGGTTGGATGTTGGTTGGATGTTGGTTGGATGTCGGTTCGATGTTGGTTGGATGTCGGTACGATGTCGGTTCGATGTTGGTTGGATGTCGGTTCGATGTCGGTTCGATGTTGGTTGGATGTTGGTTGGTTGTTGGTTGGTTGGTTGGTTGGTTGTTGGTTGGCTGTTGGTTGGATGTCGGTTGGTTGTTGGTTGGATGTAGGTTGGATGTCGGTTGGTTGTTGGTTGGCTGTTGGTTGGATGTCGGTTCGATGTTGGTTGGATGTTGGTTGGTTGTTGGTTGGTTGGTTGGTTGGTTGGCTGTTGGTTGGATGTTGGTTGGTTGTTGGTTGGATGTAGGTTGTTTGTTGGTTGGTTGTTGGTTGGTTGTTGGTTGGTTGTCGGTTGGATGTTGGTTGGATGTTGGTTGGATGTCGGTTCGATGTTGGTTGGATGTTTTTTGGATGTTGGTTGGATGTCGGTTCGATGTTGGTTGGATGTCGGTTCGATGTCGGTTCGATGTTGGTTGGATGTTGGTTGGTTGTTGGTTGGTTGGTTGGTTGGTTGGTTGTTGGTTGGCTGTTGGTTGGATGTCGGTTGGTTGTTGGTTGGATGTCGGTTTGTTGTTGGTTGGCTGTTGGTTGGATGTCGGTTCGATGTTGGTTGGATGTTGGTTGGTTGTTGGTTGGTTGGTTGGTTGGTTGTTGGTTGGCTGTTGGTTGGATGTTGGTTGGATGTTGGTTGGATGTCGGTTCGATGTTGGTTGGATGTCGGTACGATGTCGGTTCGATGTTGGTTGGATGTCGGTTCGATGTCGGTTCGATGTTGGTTGGATGTTGGTTGGTTGGTTGGTTGGTTGTTGGTTGGCTGTTGGTTGGATGTCGGTTGGTTGTTGGTTGGATGTTGGTTGGATGTCGGTTGGTTGTTGGTTGGCTGTTGGTTGGATGTCGGTTCGATGTCTTTTCGATGTTGGTTGTATGTCGGTTCGATGTCGGTTCGATGTTGGTTGGATGTTGGTTGGTTGTTGGTTGGTTGGTTGGTTGGTTGTTGGTTGGCTGTTGGCTGGATGTCGGTTGGTTGTTGGTTGGCTGTTGGTTGGATGTCGGTTCGATGTTGGTTGGATGTTGGTTGGATGTTGGGTGGATGTCGGTTAGATGTTGGCTGGATGTCGGTTCGATTTCGGTTCGATGTTGGTTGTATGTTGGTTGGATGTCGGTTCGATGTTGGTTGGATGTTGGTTGGATGTTGGTTGGATGTCGGTTCGATGTTGGTTGGATGTTGGTTATTTGTTGGTTGGTTGGTTGGTTGGTTGTTGGTTGGCTGTTGGTTGGATATTGGTTGGATGTCGGTTGGTTGTTGGTTGGTTGTTATTTAGATGTTGGTTGAATGTCGGTTGGATGTTGGTTGGATGTCGGTTCGATGTTGGTTGGATGTTGGTTGGTTGTTGGTTGGTTGTTGGTTGGTTGTTGGTTGGATGTTGGTTGTTTGTTTTTTGGTTGTTGGTTGGTTGTTGGTTGGTTGTTGGTTATTTGTTGGTTGTTGGTTGGTTGTTGGTTGGTTGGATGTTGGTTGTTGGTTGTTGGTTGGTTGGTTGGTGGGTTGTTGGTTGGTTGTTGGTTGGTTGGTGGTTGGTTGATTGGTTGTTGGTTGGTTGTTGGTTGGTTGTTGGTTGGTTGTTGGTTGGATGTTGGTTGTTTGTTGGTTGGTTGTTGGTTGGTTGTTGGTTGGTTGTTGGTTGGCTGTTGGTTATTTGTTGGTTGTTGGTTGGTTGTTGGTTGGTTGTTGGTTGGTTGGATGTTGGTTGTTGGTTGGTTGGTTGGTTGGTTGTTGGTTGGTTGTTGGTTGGTTGGTGGTTGGTTGATTGGTTGGTTGTTGGTTGGTTGTTGGTTGGTTGGATGTTGGTTGGATGTTGGTTGGATGTTCGTTGGTTGTTGGTTGGTTGTTGGTTGGTTGTTGGTTGGTTGGTTGGTTGTTGGTTGGTTGTCGGTTCGATGTCGGTTCGATGTTGGTTGGATGTTGGTTGGCTGTTGGTTATTTGTTGGTTGTTGGTTGGTTGTTGGTTGGTTGGATGTTGGTTGTTGGTTGTTGGTTGGTTGGTTGGTTGGTTGTTGGTTGGCTGTTGGTTATTTGTTGGTTGTTGGTTGGTTGTTGGTTGGTTGTTGGTTGGTTGGATGTTGGTTGTTGGTTGTTGGTTGGTTGGTTGGTTGGTTGTTGGTTGGTTGTTGGTTGGTTTGTTGTTGGTTAGTTGGTTGGTTGTTGGTTGGTTGTTGGTTGGTTGGATGTTGGTTGGATGTTGGTTGGTTGTTGGTTGGTTGTTGGTTGGTTGTTGGTTGGATGTTGGTTGGATGTTCGTCGGTTGTTGGTTGGTTGTTGGTTGGTTGTTGGTTGGTTGGTTGGTTGTTGGTTGGTTGTCGGTTCGATGTCGGTTCGATGTTGGTTGGGTGTTGGTTGGTTGTTGGTTGGTTGGTTGGTTGTTGGTTGGCTGTTGGTTGGATGTCGGTTGGTTGTTGGTTGGCTGTTGGTTGGATGTTGGTTGGATGTTGGTTG